>CM061142.1:295504965-295529966 GCA_030789695.1 Scilla litardierei | reverse complement strand
CCTGGGCATTTGGACCAATAATTGAAGAATTTGAAAGGTTTAGAGGCCGAAGGTACCTTAGCATGCAGAACAACCTCGATGGGGCCATGATCGCTAGTTGAGGGATCCAGATAAGAAATATAAGATTCTGGTAAATTGTTGATCCAAGAATCATTCATGAATACCCTGTCCAGTTGAGCACTAATACGGCCATCTCCAACCCGATTGTTGCACCAGCTCATTCTGTTTCCGATGCTTTTAAGCTCATGAAGAGCACAACTGTTGATACAATTCGAGAAATCTTGAGTAGAGATATCATCCAGCTTCCTGCCCCCTATCTTGTCACCAGCATACAACACACAGTTGAAGTCTCCCCCTATCAACCAAGGGGCTTTATCCACGACATATTTATCCGATTGGATGCAGCTCCATAACTCCTTCATCTCCATCACGGAGTTACGAGCATAAATTCCGGTTATAATACAGGAGAATCCCCCCAAGTTGGAACACTTTACAGTAATATGTTGGTCCGAGATAGAAATGGTACTAGCTGCCCACACCGAGGGATCAAACCCCATTAATATTCTTCCACCCTCAATAATATCGAAGTTGTTTATTACAATCCAGCTTTTTGGTACCGGTAGATTATCCTCTTTAGTAGAGGATTTGAGCTTAGTCTCTACAAGCACCAATGCAGACGGGTTTATTTTCTTCAATATATCTCGCTAGTCTCTTCTTCTCACCAAGTTGTTAAGCCCCCTAGTATTCCAGAAAAAGACCGTCATTGATCAGAATTGGATTTGTGCCCATTCTCCATCAGCCTTGAACTTTTCCTGGATGATGGTAATGGATTTGGTTTGGTTTTCTTCCTCGCAATCCTGCCTGAAATAGACTGACGGTGTAGCTCTTCAACCTCCTGATCCCACTCCGGGTTATCAGTGGCTATTTCCTCAGGCACTTGGTCAAGTTCAGAAGCAAGGGATTCATCTATGAGTGATGGGAACGGCCTGGCAACGCTGGGATTAAATAGTTGGTGTCACGCCCTGCTTCCCTAAAATGGAGGCGAGACGTGAGAAGGTCCGCACGAGAGTGGAGCTGTGAAGCCCCAAACCCGATAAGCGTCAATAATACATAAGCAGGTCCCTGTAACCACAACAGAATAACAATAATAACACAAGGAGGGACTGAAATAAAATCTCACACCTCATACATTTATCCAACAAGAAAATAAGTTCAACATCCAGAAAAGCCACCAGGCTAAAAGAAAAGAGTCTAAAGGCCCAGAACAAGGCCAACAAAAGAAACGACATAACAAAGTATGGGTGCTACGCACCGATAACAAAACAACTGTCTAACAAAAGTAAAACACAACGTAGACACTAGGACTGGTCCCCAGTGTCCACGTACTCCCCGTCAAACACAGGCTCGGGCTCGGCGTCAGCAAACACCTCGTCCTCAACAAGGTACTCGGGCTCAGGATCTAACATGTGTCACCCAAAAGAGTAAAGGGGCACATGTCAGCAAGTCTAAAAGACTTGGGCAAGGAAACTGAAAGTAAGGCAACTAGCAACCTAGCAGTTTAGTATGCATGACATGGCAGTTATAACATGAGTGCACAATCAAGACATGGCAAGGCAATTTGTACAAGAGAACAATCATCGGGACAAGACAAGACAAGACAAGACAAGACAAGAGTAGCCAAGCTACTATCGATCTCAATCAATTCACTATTCACGTTGTTTTGTAGATGATTACGCCTTACAGCTGAATGGGTTTACATTCGCTGATTGGCCGCTTAACAACTACCCCAAACCCAAGAGTTTACGCCTTACCACTGCAAATGCTGATCGGACAGACTCCTAGTTGATTGGTCGCTTAACTCTTACCCCCAATACCCACACGTAATGGAGCCAGGGTCCCTGAACATGAGCCCAGCAAGTGAGCCAGGGTTGCCCCACACATAAGCTCGCATTATTAAACATTTGGCGTAGGGGTGCACCTAGCCGGAAACACGCAATTCGGGCATTGGCTATCAACCAACACATGGCCCGCTTCTGGAACACGAGCCAGGAACACAAGCATTTGTAGCAAAGCTACGCAATCACAGAAACACTTAAGAATGCAATGACATGACAATTAATTTGCGTACCGTTAATGGAAAGTAAACATGACATGGAAATTGTGCAACATGCTATATGTGTTGGAACTAGCTTCGTTGTCAAGCTAGTTCCCCAATTTGCGCCTAGGCGAGTATCATTTCGTCGCCTAGCCTCTTTTACGCCTACAACAAGAAAATGGCCTAAAACATGGCCTAAACCCTAAGTGGCAAGTTTCACTTGCCTAGCACCGGGGATGACGACCACTTCGTCGCACGGGTGCCAAACTACGGGGAAATCGCTGTTTTGGGGGAACAATCAACAAACAACATGAAATTATATTAGAGTTTCATAAAAATATAAATAGGTTATGGAAACAACGGTAGATCGATTTCTTACCGAGAGGAAGCGGAAGAAACACTCCGGGGAACCCTAGGATCAGATCTGGAAAAGATTGGAGAAGTTTGGGGAAACCAGGGTTATGGGGGATTTGGGGATTTTGATGGGTTTTGGTGAGATTTTGGGGAAGATGAGAGGTAGATGGAGTGAATGGATGGTTTGGATGATGGATTTGAGGCTTGGAATGAAGAAATGAAGCTTGGGGGAAGATGGGGGCTCAAGGGGGAAGATTTTAGGGTTTTGGGTCGTGTTGGAGAAGATGAAAACGATTGGGTTGGGTTTAAATAGGTTGGGCTGGCGGCTGCCCAGAAATTAGGGTTTCAACACTAGTTAGTCGGTCAAAGAGCAACCACTGACCGACTAGTTTGGCAACTAGTCGGTCGGTCGACCAACGCAGACCGACTAAGTGCAAACAGTAACTCCTGAACGAAAATAGGATTCTAGAGTTAGTCAGTCCATGAACAAATACTGACCGACTAGTTTGGCATCTAGTCGGTCGATGAACGTTCTTAGACCGACTAAGAGTAAACAGTAGCTGATACAAAAATAAGATGATGAGTTAGTCGGTTAAAGAAGCATTGCCGACCGACTAGTTTGCAACCTAGTCGGTCAACCAACGTTCTTAGACCGACTAACGATAAACAGTAACTCCTGAGAAATTTAGAAAGCTAACTAGTCGGTCCAAGAAGGATTGTCGACCGACTGGATCGTCATCTAGTCGGTCGGTGGCCCTTCTTACACCGGCTAATGAGCACCAAAAGTTCCGATACGGAGCGCGGGGCCCCGGGATCGATTCCTAAGACTCCTAGGCTTGATCTAATAGTTAGATACGACTGTTATGAAGTCCGTCACGAGTGACACACTTTGAAATCGACAATCCAAAGGAAGAAACGAGAAAATACGACGAATCAATCGAAAATGAAATCTACGGAGACGAAAACCACACAAGAGGAGAAAATCCACCAAAACATATATTATATTATATTAAATCCAGATACATGAAAAGCAGTCGTTACATCCTCCCCAACTTAAGAAAAATTCCGTCCTCGGAATTTCCGGATACTCACGAGTCCGGAAACAAAAGTGGGAAACGCTCTCGCATCTCATCCTCATTCTCCCAAGTAGACTCTCCAGGTGAACCGTGTCGCCACATCACCCTCACAAGATTGACAATCTTGTTCCGAAGCAATTTCTGACGCCTGTCCAGAATCTGCACTGGATGCTGGTCATACGTCATATCGGGGCGAACGGTAATCTCCGAAAAATCCACCGCATGAGACGGATCGCTAATGTATCGACGAAGCTGCGACACATGGAAAACATTGTGAACTCCTTCCAAAGATGGCGGCAAGGCCAAGCGATAAGCTACCTCGCCAACCCTCTCCAAAATGTCAAACGGTCCAATGTATCGCGGGCTCAACTTTCCACGCTTCCCGAAACGAATCACACCACGATTCGGGGAAATCTTCAAGAACACATGGTCGCCCGGCTGAAACTCCAAAGGACGACGTTTAGCATATGCCCAATGCTTAAAACGGTCCTGAGCAATCCTCAACCTCTCCCGAATATTCCTGACGATATCCACGGCCTCCACGATCATCTCAGGTCCCAACAACTCCCGATCACAAACGTCATCCCAACTCAATGGCGATCGATATTTCCTCCCATAAAGAGCGGCGAAAGGCGCCATGCCAATACTCGCCTAGAAGCTGTTGTTGTAAGAGAACTCCACCAAATGTAGATGGTCCTCCCACGAACCCTTGAAATCCAACATGCATGCCCTTAGCATGTCTTCCAAAATCTGAATCGTCCTCTCGGACTGGCCATCCGTCTGCGGATGGTACGCCGTGCTGAAACTCAGACGCGTACCCAAGCTCTTCTGTAATCTCTGCCAGAACTGAGATGTGAACCTCGTGTCTCTGTCAGACACGATACTCACGGGGACTCCATGAAGTCGCACAACCTCCTACACGATTCACGTTACATCACTATCCAAACTAGGAAACGGAAATAAAACGGAGAGTAAAAAGAATTTTACCTCCATATATCTCCTCGCTAGCGCCTCAGTGGACTGTCCCACTCAGAACGGAATAAAGTGCGCAGATTTGGTCAATCGATCCACGATCACCCAAATCGCGTCATTCTGCTTCGGACTCCGAGGTAGTCCAGTCACGAAATCCATAGTGATGTGTTGCCATTTCCACTCCGGAATCGGAAGCGGTTGTAGCAGCCCGGCCGTACGCTGATGCTCCGCCTTCACTTGCTGGCAAACCAAGCACTTGGCTACACTCCGAGCCACGCTCCTCTTCATACCATGCCACCAATAATTCAGACGAAGATCCTGGTACATCTTGGTGCCACCAGGATGCACAGAATACGGCGAACTGTGTGCCTCCACCATCAACTCCTCTCTGATATCCCCAGCAGGCACACACAACCTGGCTTCAAACCTCAGCGAGCCATCCTCATGAATCAAAAAGTCAGTCCGCAGACCAGCTTCCACCTGCTCCCGAATCTTCATCAGCTTCGGATCCTCGGCCTGGCCAGCCTTAATCCGATCCACGATCGTCGACTGTACCTGCATGTACATCAACGAAGAAGCCCCTCCAGGAAGAACAATCTCCACACCAGACTCGCAAAAATCCTGCTGCAATCTCCACTGCGAGGTCAAAATCATCACCGCTGGAAGCCTACTCAAAGCATCTGGAACCACATTCACCTTGCCAGGGTGAAACTGCAAATCAATATCGTAATCCGCCATAAGCTCCAACCATCGATGCTGTCGCATGTTGAGCTCCTTCTGAGTGAAAATGTACTTCAAGCTTTTGTGATCGGTGAAAATCTTCACTTTCTCACTCAGCAAGAAGTGCCTCCAAATCTTAAGGGCAAACACAACGGCAGCCAACTCCAAATCATGTGTCGGGTAATTCTTCTCATGAACCTTAAGCTGACGAGACACATACGCCACAACGTGCCCGTGCTGATGCAACACACAACCGAGACCCTTGCCAGAAGCATCGCAAAAGATCTCAAATCCACCGCTGCGATCAAGCACAACAAGAATAGGGGCAGTCGTCAACCTCTCCTTCAGAACACCAAAAGCACCCTCACAGTCACCCGACCAAACAAAAGCAACATCCTTCCGCGTCAATCTGGTCATCGGCTCAGCAATACGGGAAAAGTCCTTAATGAATCGCCGATAGTAACCAGCAAGTCCAAGGAAACTCCGAATCTCAGATGCAGACGACGGAACAGGCCACTCCCTGATGGCCCGAATCTTCTCAGGATCCACTGAAATACCATCTCCAGTCACCACATGCCCGAGAAAAGCAACTCTATCCAGCCAAAACTCGCACTTCGAAAACTTAGCATACAACCGATGCTTCCTCAAAATCTCCAACACCGTCCTTAAGTGCGAGGCATGCTCTTCCTCCGACTTCGAATAGATCAGAATGTCGTCAATAAAGATAACGACAAACTTATCCAAGAAGTCGTAGAAAATCAGGTTCATCAGATTCATGAAAACTGCGGGCGCGTTAGTTACGCCGAAAGGCATAACCACAAACTCATAGTGTCCATACTTCGTCCTGAACGCTGTCTTCGGAACATCTCCCTTCTTCACCTTCAACTGATGGTAACCACTCCTCAAATCCAATTTTGAAAACACCCTCGAACCTCCAAGCTGATCAAAAATATCATCGATGCGAGGCAATGGGTATTTATTCTTAATGGTCACCGCATTCAACTCCCGATAGTCCACGCACATGCGACGCGAACCATCCTTCTTCTTAACCAGCAACACCGGTGCTCCCCACGGAGACACGCTAGGATTAATATAACCCTTCAGCAAAAGCTCATCCAACTACTTCCGCAACTCTTCCAACTCTGCAGGTGCCATACGATACGGCGCCTTCGAAATCGGCTGCGCACCTGGAACAAGATCGATAGAAAATTCCAAAGCCCGATCAGGTGGCAAACCAGACATCTCCTCGGGGAAGACGTCGCCAAAATCTCGCACCACAGCTGGCCACTCCAGCTCCATCTGCATAGCCACAGCATCCACCGGCCTGGACCGAAATCTGACAGGACCAAGCGAACTGCTACCACGACTGAACTCAAATACTGGATGTCCAGGAATCTCGAACACCACCTTCTTCCTCCGGCAGTCGATCGTAGCATAGAAGCTCGCAAGCCAGTCCATCCCAAGAACTGCATCATAGTTGATGATGTCTTGGACAATGAAATCAGCAAAAAGCTCATGTCCACAGACCACCAACGAGCAAGAATTGCAACCACGATGCACCGAGACCACGCCATTCCCTGTAACGATATTCCAACTCCTTGGAAGAGGGGACGTCGACAAGGAATGCCTCTCCACGAAGCTCCGAGAAATAATGCACATCGACGCACCGGAGTCAAAGAGGACTCGTGCAGGAAATGTGCAAACCAAAACCACACCTAACAATAATTAACAATCAAACCCTAGTCTAGCAAACAACCATGTTCAAGCAAACAACACAATCTAACAATCAAAACCAGCTAGGAAAGTAACAGCTAGATTGAGGATTACCTGCGATAACCTCATCCACAGCCTCGCTCTCCGCAGCGGTCATCAGAAAAACTTGCCTCCTCGGTGGAACAGCCTACCGAAAAGCCTGCCCCTACGGAACAAGAGCTGCTCCACGTCCAGCAGGAACAGACGCTCGCTGTTGCAACGGCTGTGCTGCAACAGGAGCCCTCTGCAGCTGATTCGCATGCCGACAATCCTTCGCGGCATGGGAAGCATCACCACAAATCAGACACTGGCCCAAAAACTTCCGACACTGATCCTTGATATGGCCAGGCTTGCCGCAGAAATGGCAAGACTTCAGAATAGGCCCTCCTGGCCTCTTAAACTGAGCAGACTGATTAGGCCTGAATCCAGGTCTAACCACAGCTCTCGCCTGCTCCATAGGCCTCTTCCCAGCACCAACAATAGACCCCCTCCTCTTGTTCACGAGCAGCTCCTGCCTCTTAGCTGCTACCAGAACCTTCTGATAAGACTCCTGGTCAGAAGAGGTCACAAAACTCTGGAGCTCCGAAGCAAGCCCCTGCAGGAACCTCTGAGCCTTCTCCTCAGCGTCCTGCACCATCTTCGGTGCAAACCGACTCAGCCTCATGAACTCTTGGTGATACATGTCCACCGACGAGTTCCCTTGCTTCAGGTCGATAAATCGCTACAGCATCTCCTCCCTGGCAGATTTCGGGAAGAACTCACCCTCAAATCTGGCCTTGAAGGTAGCCCAAGCTATCGGCTCCACCAACATCTTCTCTTCCGCATCCCACCAATTCCGAGCATTATCCTTGAGTTGCCTCTTCGCCAAATCAACCCATCCAGCCGGGGTGATCTTGGCCATCTTCAGATTGTCCTCGATGTTCCGAATCCACTCATCGGTAGCCAGAGGACCCTCAGAACCATCAAAATATGCGGGACCCAGCTCCCGAAATTGCTTCGCTCCTGGCTCAGAGCGAGGGGCATCCGGAAGAGCCCGGGCAGCTCGAGCAAGTGGAGCATTCTGGACTTGCAGGAGCACGCCCTGCTGCACTTGCATCATCTGGAGCATCATCCGCATCATCTCACCGCTGGTGGGTTCCCGCTCAGGCTCCTCATCATGAGGGACCGCGCCACTACCCCCACCACGGGTGAAACGTCTTCCTGCCATCTAGTGACACAGAAAACGAATCAGATTAGACTCATAGCTTATGACTCGGACGTCGAACTTAATTTATTGGAAATTCTAATATTATTATCGCTATTCCAAAAATCGCAGTTACAGAAGGACCTGCATGGGCCACCAACAAAACCTGTCACGCCCCGCTTCCCTAAAATGGAGGCGAGACGTGAGAAGGTCCGCACGAGAGTGGAACTGTGAAGCCCCAAACCCGATAAGCGTCAATAATACATAAGCAGGTCCCTGTAACCACAACAGAATAACAATAATAACACAAGGAGGGACTGAAATAAAATCTCACACCTCATACATTTGTCCAACAAGAAAATAAGTTCAACATCCAGAAAAGCCACCAGGCTAAAAGAAAAGAGTCTAAAGGCCCAGAACAAGGCCAACAAAAGAAACGACATAACAAAGTATGGGTGCTACGCACCGATAACAAAACAACTGTCTAACAAAAGTAAAACACAACGTAGACACTAGGACTGGTCCCCAGTGTCCACGTACTCCCCGTCAAACACAGGCTCGGGCTCGGCGTCAGCAAACACCTCGTCCTCAACAAGGTACTCGGGCTCAGGATCTAACATGTGTCACCCAAAAGAGTAAAGGGGCACATGTCAGCAAGTCTAAAAGACTTGGGCAAGGAAACTGAAAGTAAGGCAACTAGCAACCTAGCAGTTTAGTATGCATGACATGGCAGTTATAACATGAGTGCACAATCAAGACATGGCAAGGCAATTTGTACAAGAGAACAATCATCGGGACAAGACAAGAAGACAAGAGTAGCCAAGCTACTATCGATCTCAATCAATTCACTATTCACGTTGTTTTGTAGATGATTACGCCTTACAGCTGAATGGTTTTACATTCGCTGATTGGCCGCTTAACAACTACCAAAAACCCAAGAGTTTACGCCTTACCACTGCAGTTGCTGATCGGGCAGACTCCCAGTTGATTGGTCGCTTAACTCTTACCCCCAATACCCACACGTAATGGAGCCAGGGTCCCTGAACATGAGCCCAAAAAGTGAGCCAGGGTTGCCCCGCACATGAGCTCGCATTATTAAACATTTGGCGTCGGGGTGCACCTAGCCGGAAACACGCAATTCGGGCATTGGCTATTAACCAACACATGGCCCGCTTCTGGAACACGAGCCAGGAACACAAGCATTTGTAGCAAAGCTACGCAAGCACAGAAACACTTAAGAATGCAATGACATGACAATTAATTTGCGTACCGTTAATGGAAAGTAAACATGACATGGAAATTGTGCAACATGCTATATGTGTTGGAACTAGCTTCGTTGTCAAGCTAGTTCCCCAATTTGTGCCTAGGCGAGTATCATTTCGTCGCCTAGCCTCTTTTACGCCTACAACAAGCAAATGGCCTAAAACATGGCCTAAACCCTAAGTGGCAAGTTTCACTTGCCTAGCACCGGGGATGACGACCACTTCGTCGCACGGGTGCCAAACTACGGGGAAATCGCTGTTTTGGGGGAACAATCAACAAACAACATGAAATTATATTAGGGTTTCATAAAAATATAAATAGGTTATGGAAACAACGGTAGATCGATTTCTTACCGAGAGGAAGCGGAAGAAACACTCCGGGGAACCCTAGGATCAGATCTGGAAAAGATTGGAGAAGTTTGGGGAAACTAGGGTTTTGGGGATTTGGGGATTTTGATGGGTTTTGGTGAGATTTTGGGGAAGATGAGAGGTAGATGGAGTGAATGGATGGTTTGGATGATGGATTTGAGGCTTGGAATGAAGAAATGAAGCTTGGGGGAAGATGGGGGCTCAAGGGGGAAGATTTTAGGGTTTTGGGTCGTGTTGGAGAAGATGAAAACGATTGGGTTGGGTTTAAATAGGTTGGGCTGGCGGCTGCCCAGAAATTAGGGTTTCAACACTAGTTAGTCGGTCAAAGAGCAACCACTGACCGACTAGTTTGGCAACTAGTCGGTCGGTCGACCAACGCAGACCGACTAAGTGCAAACAGTAACTCCTGAACGAAAATAGGATTCTAGAGTTAGTCGGTCCATGAACAAATACTGACCGACTAGTTTGGCATCTAGTCGGTCGATGAACGTTCTTAGACCGACTAAGAGTAAACCGTAGCTGATACAAAAATAAGATGATGAGTTAGTCGGTTAAAGAAGCATTGCCGATCGACTAGTTTGCAACCTAGTCGGTCAACCAACGTTCTTAGACCGACTAACGATAAACAGTAACTCTCGAGAAATTTAGAAAGCTAACTAGTCGGTCCAAGAAGGATTGCCGACCGACTGGATCGTCATCTAGTCGGTCGGTGGCCCTTCTTACACCGGCTAATGAGCACCAAAAGTTCCGATACGGAGCGCGGGGCCCCGGGATCGATTCCTAAGACTCCTAGGCTTGTTCTAATAGTTAGATACGACTGTTATGAAGTCCGTCACGAGTGACACACTTCGAAATCGACAATCCTAAGGAAGAAACGAGAAAATACGACGAATCGATCGAAAATGAAATCTACGGAGACGAAAACCACACAAGAGGAGAAAATCCACCAAAACATATATTATATTATATTAAATCCAGATACATGAAAAGCAGTCGTTACAGTTGGACATCAGCTTCCATCTCCATTTCTTGGGGAATAACCACAGGCCGCTGTAAATCCAGCCCCTGAGCATCAACAGAAGAACCCTCATCTTGTGTTTCAACTAGAGCCAAAAGAAGGTCTCCGCTATAGATCGATGAACTCCCCGCATTCCCATTTTGAGCCATCTGTAACTCTCCTTCCGCTGTCAGTGCGGCATCCAGAATCTTGATACAATTTGCTTCCCCTGTCCCCACGCCAATGCAATCATGGGGAGGCCTAGACTCTAATCCATTTCCCGCCAGGCCCTGTGTGTTTTGCTTCTCCACTTGGTGTGTATGAATAACTCCAACCACGTCGGAAGAGCTCATCGCCCCAACTGTGTTTTCACCTATCTGCATGGCATGATTGGTCGCATCAGCCACCCCGCCAATCCCATTGCTGCCTTCCCCACATTGGATTGAAGGGGGCTCCTTAGAGACAGGGCATTGTGCGATCGTATGGCCGAAACAAACGCACTTGTCACAACTTGGAGGTTCCCCTTCAACCTTCACCTCAATGGAGATAGTAGGGCCATCTTCAGTTCCCACACGTACCGTAGAAGGAACATGATTCTTGGCATGAATTTCAACGAGGCAACGGGCATAGGTTAGCCTTTCCTTCTTTGCCATCAATTTGTCTAGACAAATAGGCCTCCCGACAACTGAGGCGATACGATTGAGAATTTCTAGAGTCCACATCCCCAATGGAATCCCATGAAGCTGAATCCAGACTGGGACTGATGATAAAATATCACGCTCCAGCTTAAGTAATGAGCTCCAGCGCTGAAGGACCACAAGTCGTCTGTCAAACATCCAAGGGCCTCCATGTAAGATCTTCTCGCATTCTCCCTCATCCTCAAATTTGAAGCAAAAGTACCCATTTTCCCGACTATAGATTTTCAATCCCTTCTTTAGATTCCAGAGTCGCTCAACCCAGCCACACATTTGTTCGTAGAATGGGGTATCACCCAACACATACCCAACAAGAGTCGATCTCCATTGTTCGGCTCCTCTTTCCAATGCCTCTTTCGGGACCATAGCAATGATAGAACCATCCTCCTGAGTCGACGAGGCAACATAGCTCATGCCCATGTCCAAATCATAACTCCTGGTGTTGGAGCACACATCTACCCATGATTGCTTCACACCTTTTGTATTAATCGAGATATGAACCAGAGGTCGTTTTACCATTTTCTCGAACACCTTTGGGGCATGTGTATGAACAAAGCAACCTGCAGCTTTCTCTCTCAAAGGCAGTTGACGAATCTGATCCTTGCCCCTGCCTCTTCGATTAGCCTCATTCCCGGTGCCACCCAACCTTCCTCCTGCCGGATACCTTTTCCTTCTCCGATCAACCACCTCCCAGCCTTCTTGATTACCCCCGACCCCGTTCGAGTTCCCAGTCTTCCCGACCCTAGCTTCACGGTCAGAAGAGCCAGATCCAGGGCCGTGAATTGTAGGTCCGTTGGTTCCACCTCTGTCGCGCCCTCGATCACAATTATCTCCAGTAGCGCCGCCATCCAGACTACCACCGCCGCTGGTAGATTTTTCATCCCCATCTCCGAGATTAGGAGCTCCAGGACCATAGCTGCCAGATCCATTGCTGCCAGATCCTAAGGGACCAAAGCCGGTTTTAAGCCTCCCCCGATCGCCAGTATCGCCAATTGCACAACCTGGAAGAATGGAAGCCATTTCTTTATTTTGGAATTTTCTGGTGTGTGTGTGTGTGTGTGTATATATATATATATATATATGACGAGTAAATGAGAACTATATTAAAGATAAAACAATACAAAACATACACCATGAGGACTAGATTGGGAATATAAAGAGAGGGGAGAGAGCACAAGCGATGTCACCCTCTACAAACTAACTCCACCTCCAGACATTCTCATGTGCTAAATATTTACAAGGAGGAATTCTCTCAGCTATACAGTGGAGTCACAATCTAAAAATCCCCAATTTGAAAAAGGGATAGACGCCGAGTGGTGGTCTCGATCAATGTCACACAAAGCAATATTAACATCCGCCACAATAGCCTTAAATAGTATAGCCTCAAATAAACATTCTCATACACACACACACACATACACACACACATATACATATACATATATACATATACATATACATATATACATATACATATATATATATATATATATATATATATATATTATAAAACAGGGATGTTATCATGGAACTCCACCTCCAGACATTCTCATGTGCTAAATATTTACAAGGAGGAATTCTCTCGGCTATACAGTGGAGTCACAATCTAAAAATCCCCAATTTGAAAAAGGGATAGACGCCGAGTGGTGGTCTCGATCAATGTCACGCAAAGCAATATTAACATCCGCCAAAATAGCCATAAATAGTATAGCCTCAAATAAACATTATCATGTATACATGTATATACATGTATATACATGTATATATATATTTTTTTTTGAAAAGTAGAAATCTATATATAAAATAGTACAAAGTTACAACAAGGTGCCCATCTATGGAAGAGAGGGGAGCGGACCCAAGCGTCGTCACCCTCTACTAACATAAATAGGACCTGCAAAAATAGTACAAAACCCAACCACAAGTAATACAATAGGGCACAAGCACAAGCACAAGAAAAATGTTCCCCATCTAACCATTATCCCAAATCCCCCAATTGTCCATAGCAGTAGCCGTTTCTCCATCCTCCGGTTCATCAAGATGCCTCATAGCGATGCGCACATCAGATTCAATATTGTCGAAGACCAAAGTCTTTAACTTCTTAGATTTGTTGAAGATGCGTCCGTTTCGTTCACGCCAAATGTGCCACACCCCCGCCGCAAGAGTTGCCTTTGCGAGCTGATGGAGAGATCTCTTGCCGCCAAATTCGGCCAAGAAGTAGTTCCCCACAGAATCAAGAGCAAGATCACTAGGGCCGGCCTTCCCAAGTTTTAACAGAGTCCTACTTATGATGTATCTCGAGAAAGGACAGGCAAAGAATAGATGGCTTAGAGTCTCATCTCCGTCGTCACATAGTACACAAGTTGCGGCAGTAGAATAACCCCTGCGAATAAGAGTGTCCCTAGTCAGTAGCTTCCCTTTGAAAGCCCGAAGAAGATTTAGGGACCATTTAGGAACACAATTCGGGTGCCAAACAAGTTTGTAATAAGGGAACACATTGCCATGTACTCGAGCACCCTCCCAGGCGGATTTAAAGTGAAAATCCGGACCTGGTATCCAGTCCCATTGATCAGGCCCCGTAGTAGGCTTGCATTGCTGCAGCAAAGGTTTGATGTCCTGGGGTATGATTCCCTCCTTCCAACTAGATCCATTCCAGTAATCACAGACCTTCAGACTACTAGCACCAGCAGGTATATCAAATTGGTTCTTGAGGGGTCCACATGGAAGCCAGTTATCATGCCAAAACAGGGTGGCCTCACCATTCCGGACTTTTCTTTTAATCAACTTTTGAGAAAATTTCCTACAGTTTAGAAGGAATTTCCAAGTACCTGATTCAGTTGGGCTACCTTTAGTTTCAAAGAAGCAATCTACATTTTTGTATTTCCGCCGCATGTAATCTGGCCATAGACCCTTCCCCTGAAGCAGTCTCCATGTAAGCTTAATTCCAGAGGCCAGATTGAGCTCAGAGAGTAACCTGAGACCAATGCCTCCCTCACATTTTGGTTTGCATGAATCCTGCCAAGCCCACGAAATTGACGACCCCCAAATAAATCTTCTGCACAACGAGGTTAGAGATCGAATAATAGTAGCAGGAATTTTGTAGACCTGGGACCAGAAGGTAATCATGCCATATATTACTGTTCTTACCAACTCAATCCTCCCAGCAATGGAGAGCATGGAAGAGGACCAACCAAGAAGTCTGTTTTTGCACCTGTCTAGAAGCCTGTAGTATAAACTAGCCCTTGGGTATTTAGAAGAAAGTGGCAACCCCAAGTAGGTAGTGAAACTAGATACCTGCTTAACTCCAATATGAGCAGAAAGAGCACTTGCATTTTTGGTACCTTTACTAAAAATCGCGGAACTTTTATTCCAATTAACCCTGAGACCTGTTAGATTAGCGAAGTTTCCCAGGAGATCTTTAAGCCCATCCATAGATTTTAAGGAAGCACGACAGAACAGAAGCAAGTCATCCGCAAAAAGGAGGTGAGAGATAGAGCCAGCACGTCGCATTGGTTGAATAGTACCCTTGGCGATAGATTTTTCAAGCAACAGGGAGAAAGATTCCATAATGATAACAAATAAATAAGGGGAGATAGGGTCGCCTTGCCTAATACCTCTGTTCCCATGAAAGTAGCCAGCAGGCGAGCCATTAACCATCACAGAGAAAGTAGGCGATGAGATACATTCCCTAATCCAGGAGATGAAGGTGCTCCCGAAGCCCATCTGATGAAGAATAAAGTAAATAAACTCCCTGTTAACACTATCGAATGCCTTCTGGAGGTCCAATTTTAAGCACACCCTGGAGCCCATAGGATTACTGAAGTCCCTAATTTGCTCATGAGCCAAGAGGGCGCTGTCAGATAGAAGCCTGCCCTTTAGAAAAGCAGATTGATTAGGGGAAATCAGCTCATGCACCACCACCTTCAATCTATTGCAAATAACCTTGCTAATAATCTTGTAGAGTACATTGCAACAGGCAATCGGTCTGTAATCTCCCAAGTTGGAAGCAGTGGCAGATTTAGGGATTAAGGTAAGAAAGGTGTGATTAATATGAATTGGAAGGGTGGAAGTCCTGAAAAAAGACTTTATAGCTAAAGTAACCTCTTCCCCGATTAGGTTCCAATGATGCTGGAAGAAGAACCCATTGAACCCATCAGGCCCAGGCGATTTATCCGGGCCAATCTGAAAAACTGCCTCTTTAATTTCATTCGCAGTAACCCTTCGCTGCATCCAGTTAGCTGCCTCCATTGTAATTTTCCTTTTCGGGGCCATTTTTGGGAAGACTCTCCAGTAGTCACATTGAGTATATAAATCTTCAAAATACTTAACTGCATCAACTTTAAGCTCATCATAAGATTTGACTTGGGCACCATTAGCATCAACCAGGTGCATTAAGTTATTGTGACAATGCCTAGCCCGCATCGCATTGTAAAAGAACTTTGTGTTACTATCACCCAAATTTAGCCAATCCTGCCTGCTTTTCTGGCGGAACATCTCCTCCTCAAGACCCAAGAGTCCGGCCAATTCATTTGAAAGAATGTGATCTTGCTGTTGCATGCTAATAGATGCATGAAAATTAGGTTCGGATTGAATCTTCTGGAGCTTGCTGCGGCATTCAATAATCCTAGAATTCACCTGATGCTCCCTGCCCCATTGCCTCAAGATAGGTTTTAGGTGCCGTAATTTCAAGGAGATAGCATGGAGATTGCAAGACCCATAATACCGATTCCAAAAAGTATCGACCAGCTCCTTATATCCTGTAATACGAGCCCAATGATTGAAGTATTTAAAGGGCTTCGGGTTTGGGGTTACCTGAACATGAAGCCTGACAATAATAGGAGAATGATCGCTGGTACGCTTATCGGCAAAATGCGCATTAGAATCTGGCAGAGTATCTATCCAGCTTGCATTACACATTGCCCTATCAATTTGAGCCGCAATGTGTCCTGTCCCAACCCGCTTGTTGGTCCAACTCAGGCGATGACCAGTGCTTTTAAGGTCCTGGAGGCAGCAAGTTTGAACGCAGTCAGCAAAATCATTTAGCATTGTCTCCTCCAGTTTGCGCCCCCCAACTTTGTCAGATGCATAAAGAGCACAGTTAAAATCTCCTCCAACAAGCCAAGCCTTATTCTGATAATTAGCCGCCTCTCCCATTAGAGTGGTCCAAAGGGTCCGCTGTTCCAAGCTTGTATTAGCTCCATACACCCCAGTCAGAACAAAGGAAAAAACCCCCAAATTTACACAATTGACAGAAATGTGTTGGGAGGACCTTGCAATAACGTCTGCCTGCCACACTTTAGGATCAAACCCCATCAAAATGCGACCTCCTCTACAGATATTGAAGTTATCAATAGTGGCCCACAGCCTAGGGAGGATGGATTTAGTATGTAGACTCTCATTCTTCAACTTGGTCTCCAACAAAACAACAGCAGATGGACGAACTTCGGTAAGAAGAGCATTCAGATCCCTCCTCCTAACAGGGTTATTTAATCCACGAGTATTCCAGAGTAGAATAGACATAGATAACAACTAATTTTTGGTTACCTGCCGCAGTAGGCCACCCTCCTTCAGCCTAGCGCTTTTACGGATCCCAACCCCGCTCTTGCCAGTATCTCCGTGGGAAGAGCTTCGCTGTATCTTGTTTGCTGTAGATGCCCCCTCTTGCAATATTTCAGAATACTCAGCTTCCCAGTCTGGGTTGTCAAAAACAATATCATTCGGAATGTCATCCATCCCACAAATATCATCCTCCAGAAGAGATGGGATAGGGTTCAAAAGTTCCGCAGCAGTGTTGGCCTCACAATCACCAGGATCAACGCATTGAGCATCCTTGCTTCCCCCAATTGTAAGATCCGGTGGGTTCGGGATTCCCATGGCCTGCCTCTTGCCGCCATCCTCAGGGGTAACACTAGGAGAAGATTTCCTCTTGTAGTTTAGTGAGACCACCAATTTCAGGAAGAGACTTAATCTCTTGGCTTTCACAAGACAAGGGTTCCTCAGAAATGAGGTTTGATCCTGACTTGCACTACCAGAGCATTCCCCTACTAATGCAACATCCGCCGATGGTGGGACGGTTTGGATGATGTTTTTCCCCTTATCAACAATAGGAGATTGTTTGGAGAAAGTAGGGCACTGAGCATCTGAATGGCCAAAGCAAACACATCGAGAGCAGCGAGGAGGTTCACATTCAAAAATAGCGTCAATAGAGACCATAGATCCATCATCCAATTCAACATTAATTTGTTTGGGCAACGGCTTCCCCGCCTCCACCTCAACCAAACACCTTGCATAAGTGATCCGCTCCAGCTTTGCTGTAGCACGATCTAAGCATAGAGGAGTTCCAACAACAGAAGTTAGAATATTAAAAGCCTCCAAGTTCCACATATTTAATGGAACCCCATGCAATTGCATCCAGACAGGGACGGAGGTAAGGATATCTCTGTCATGTCGGATTGTCGGGCTCCACAACTTCAGGACAACCAGACGCCCATCAAACAACCATGGTCCACCATTGAGCACCCTATCACATTCCTCCTTAGTCTCAAACTTGAAATAAAAGAACCCGTTGTCCCTGCTAAAAACTTGAATCCTTTGTCTAGGTTTCCAAAGTCGATCCAGCCAAGCCTGAATCTGTCCAAAGGAGGGAACATCTCCCAGGACATACCCAACAATTGTGAATTTCCATTGCTCGCTACCCTTATCCAGGAGCGAAGAAGAAATTCTGGCAACCAAGGAACCATCATCTCTTACTTTGGGGGGAACGAAGCTCATCCCCATAGTCTCCCCATATTTGCGCCTATTAGAGCACACATCTGACCAAGAGCGTTTGGTCGCAGAGGGATCAATTAAAATGGTTGGGCTAGCTCTCGTAGGCATTTTAGCAAATACCTGACTATCATCCCGCGAGGAAGCCTTAGGAACCCCCGGAGGTCGAGTTCCTCTGTGATTAGCTCCGAAGCCACGAGAAGGCGCCAGAGCCCCCCTCAAACTTTGGTTGTTGAACTGACGATTTACTCGGTCCATCTTCCTCCTGCGTACCAGATGCCATCCATCACCATCAGAATTCGCACCCCTATTAGCTCCACCATTAGGCAAAACTCCCCCGGCAGTAGATCGCTTCACAGCCGCTCTGAATGGAACAGATCCTTCGCCACCCGCCGGAATAGATCCATCGCCACCCTCCGGATCTGAGTCGCCCTGCCCCAGATTGGACGCAGGCGAAACGCCCACAGGATCCACTATTCCCTTAGTGTGTCCCGTGATGTCACCAGGCCCACCAGGCCTAGTTGCTGCCTCCGTAGTTCCGCTGCCGCCGTCCGTAGATCCGCCGCCTTTAGGATCGCCAGGGTCGCTCCTCCGGAAAACACTCGCCATCGGATCCCTTTATATATATGTATATACATGTATATACATGTATATACATGTATATATATATATAGGAAAATTTTCAAATGAGAACATTTCGCACCGTGCGAAAATGTTTTTAGTTTTTTTTTGTAATTTTTTTTCAAAAATTCTTTTTTCCACCCTCATTATATGTTGTTATACCCCCCTCAAAAAATAATCATTGAGAAATAATGCCATTTGGCCTTCGATCAAGGCATTTCATCAAATTCGCACGTTTTGAGACCGTTAAATTTGTAACGGGTGGATGGGTGCTCTAATGCCCAACGGGTTCACCCATTATTTTCCCTAGGGTATATATTTGTATGGATTAAATATCAAAAAAAAAATTTTTGAAAAAAAAAAATTCAAATCAATTTCAAAAAATGTTTTCGCCCCATGCGAAAACCCCTTTTTTCGCAACCGAAGATCAATATATATATATATAATAAAACAGGGATGTATACATATACATATACATATACATATATATCTATATTATAAAACAGGGATGTTATCATGGGTTATTGGATAAGAGTTTTTGGATAAGAGTTGAGAAATTGGGTATAAATGAGGGTTGATATTAAGAGAAATTGGATAAGATAAGGGAAATTGAGTTTGGAGGGAAACTATTTGAAAGTTTGAAATTTATGAGTTAGTTCTAAATTTTGAAGTCTGAAATTTTGAAACCCAATGGGGGTAATTCGAAATTTTGAAATGTAAGAAGTGGGTTTTAAAATTTGTAATTGAAATCAAAGCTTGGGGGTTGGGGGGACATTCTCAGCCGTCCCAAACTTCTCTCTCTCTCTCGCCCCACTTCCCCACCAAAACCCACCGCCTGACTGGGGAAAAAGGAGATCCGGCGATTGTTCATCTTCTAAACAAAGCTCCAGTAATGATGATCCGGTGGTGATGATCCATCGCTCTATGGTGATGCAGTGTCGGGAATGGTGAATGAGCTTCTAGGGTTTCACTCCCCCTTTTCCTATTTCATGGTATTCGTTGGGTGAAATTTTTGATGGGTTTTGCTCAAATTTAGGAGGGGTTTGATGGGATGCAAGTTCGCCATTTTGCCACCGTGGACAACAAGAAGAAGACCAAGTCGAAGATTCAGCTAAACTCTCTTCTCGAGGACTATCCCTTCGTTTCCCACTAACATCACGGCCAACATCTTTTCTCCTCACTCCAACCAGAACTACGTCTTTAGGTAAAATTCTCTATTTTTGCTGTATAAGTTAGTTTTATGGAGTGAATCAATGAACGCTTCAATGTTGAGCTCAGAAGTAATTGAATTTTTAATCAATGTTTGGAAAGCTGTTGATTACAAGATTTCTGCTATTTATTGACAATTTGTATTCAATGTTTGACAATTTGTAATCAAAAAAATTGTTTCATAAATTCATTTGAGTTGTCGATTACAAACTTTCTGCCATTGCCAATTTGTAATCAAAAAATCCATTTGAGATGTCTATGTTTGACAATTTGTAATCAAAATTTTTTTACAGAAGTAATTGAATTGGTTATTTAGATACTGGATTTTTTTTCTTATAACCTTCTATAGAATTGGATTGGTTCACTTGGCCATATCATGCCTTGATAATTGATGCATGAGAATCCAGAGAAGTTCTTGACCTTGGGATGGATGGATGTCATATTTGGGTACTAATCATGTATCCATCTTTCGATTTGTATGGGTACAAAAATTTGGAAAGATGGATGGATGGATACAAAATTTGGGTACTAATCATGTAGACAAATTTATAACATGTCTGACTTATAAGTTACTCATCCATGCATACATGTAAACATGCAAGTATCTAAAGATGTATACAAATAACATACAAGTTCATGACCTGGGGATGTGTATAAACATATGAACATATACAAATTTTATGTTCTTGACCTGGGGATGGATGCGGACATTCAACATCTTTGTACAAATCTTTGTAAACATTTGTTGCATATGGGATGGATGAGTTTCCATTGCTGACGGGATGGACGTAATTTTTATGGATGTTCTGAATCATATAAGTTGCAACACTAAAATTTGTAGTTCAAATTTTGTAATGTGTGGCATACAAGTATCTACCAAAGCATTGTAGACATGTAGGCATTCAAATTTTGTAGTTCAAATTTGGTAATTTTGTAATGTGTGAAACAAGCTTTCTGCCATTCAGATGTGTTATTGAGGATTGTAAAAAGCTAAATGAAACAAATAGAACATGCACATACATTTTTGGTTATTATCCAAGATCAACTTTTGTCATATTTTATTAAAGGGTCAACATTATGAGTGAAACAAAATTGAATCATTTTTTGACATTCTTAGAATTCGTGTTTCCTAATTGAGTCAACTTGGGGATGATACAGGGAGCTATAACAAAAAGGATGACTGCTATTAAAGAAATGGCTGGAATGGATGTTATTTCTTTTCCCTAATTGAGGTCAGTCTTTCATTTCCCTTGCCTTGAGAAGTTCTCTTCAGGGAGTAGAGAGAATGACCCTCATGCAAGGGCACTCTGGAATGCATTTTGTCAGGTTTTTGCAAAGGGTGTAAGCTAATATTATGTAATTCTAATGGCTGCAAGGGAACCACGAGTTGAGAATTAGGATGCAATCGATGCTGTTATTGTTGGGATGCTTGATGACCCGAAAGAGGTATCCCCTTTTCCCAACCCAAAATAAAACCCATAGCTCATGCATTTATCTTCCTAGCATTTGTGTTTCTTTATGAAAGGCTCGCTCGAGTATCCAAGATGTACATTTTCTGCCATTTAACCCAACTGATAAGATAACGACATTGACGTACATCGATTCAGAAGACAAATGGTATCCTGTCAGCAAAGGTGCTCCAGAGCACGCAATTTCTGCATCCAAGGTTTCAAGTACAATGGCAACAATAGCAGCGGCATTAACTAGAACTATAGTTGTTGCGTTGACTGCATTCTATCTCCGTAACGGGAGGCAAAGTTAAAGGGGAGTGACACTTTAACTTGATATAAATTTTTATGTGTCTTTGACTTTAATCTGATGAGGCCCTTATTAGTTTTAGTAGCTTTTAGTTGGGTATAACATTTACTTTTTATGCCACAAGATATTTCATTTATTTTGTGTGTGGCAAAGGAGTGGTTTGCCACACGAATGAGTGCTTATTTCCTATTATTAAGTAACAGTTTTTGTGTTCTTTCTGATAAGTTACTTCCACAAACATTTATAAACATGGATCTTATTATGAAAAATCCAAATTTAGTAGCCAAATGAATAATGATCTGCATCTTGACATATCTGTTCAATCTAGAAATCTATTATAACCCATGAATGTTGTTTTCTGTTGGTTCCATAGCTTTATTGAATGTTGATACAAGTTGTCTGTTGGTTTCCTGATATTCTGTATTAGAACCATACATCACACTAGGGCAGTAAAGTGATCTGTGTGTTGTTCTTTTGGCAGTATAAGGCATGTAAAGATGGAAAGGAATTTGTAAGGAGGGTGCAGCCTTATGTCAAGCAATTCATCATGGTAAATTCTTTAGCTTTTAATTTATTAGTATATATATGATATGTTCCTATATTTTTTAAAAAAATTTCTTTGAATATGTGATGAAATGATGTGCCCAAATTTTTTTAGCAAGGCATCATTCTAATTTATTCTTATTGAGTTCGCTGTCAAGTTTCTTATTTTTGTTTAAATCGATGCTAATATTATGGATGAAAAATTGCGTTACTTCTTTATTCTTAATACTGTGAACTTTTCGAAAAAGATCATTACCCACAAACAAAAACCATAATCAAAATCAATTTGTCATTAACCAAGTGGACCTTTGGAAACAATCAATATGTTTAAATTATCATTTAGAGGTAAAAAGGACAGTTTAAATTAATTTACTATTTTGATTGTTGTTGTTGATATTATAGAATTTAACTTTTTCTCTGCATGTGTATTGTTGTGTTAGATTGAAGGGGAGATTTTTTGTTGAAGAAGTCCTTTTACCACCAGATTCTAGATTCCAAGCATGCCAACAATGTATCACGACAAAAGCGATAAGCAGGTTGTCAACCCAAATTTTGGGATTGGCTGTGTTGCCACAGTTAAAGAAAATTTAATATGGACAAAAAGAACCATCTGATGGATATCCAACAATCATTCAGATATCTTTTTTGCACACCATTTAATTACTAACATAATTATTTTATCACTTAATCCTCCTAACTTTAGTTCATTAATACAATAATCATTCCATATAAAGATTTCATAATATTGTGAATTGCTTATATCTATCTACAACTGTAAAGCTCATGATCTATTTAACTTACTAATTTATGTACTGTGCATAGCTAATGCTTTTGGGATCCATTTCTTTGCAACTCACTGTTGGGCAAGAATAAATAATCAAAATTATGAATCCCTGCCAGAATTGGAAATATTATGATTCCATGCAAATGGAAAATAATGATAGAGAAAAAGATGTTGATTATCACAGTATGAGAAGATTACTGTCAAATAATGACAATGGCACTGGCGCCAAGTTTTGGCAGGGGCACACATTGATCATTGCTCCAAGCATGAAGTAACAAAATTTCTCTTTATATTGTGAGGATCATTGTGATATGACTTTCAATTATTTCTATATAATATCTCTATTTATGATAGCTTTCAACTTTAATTTGTATTTGAACTTCCATTACTGTACAGAAACAACAAATTTCATCATTCTTTACATTAAGTTGTTTGGATAAGAATTTTATTATGGTAAACATACACAAGATGCAATTTCTGGATAACAATTTTAGCATGAACAAGATAAATGAGGGTAACTAGGATCTTGGTGGCAAATTATTTTTGTGATTAGAGATGTTACATGTCTTTGAAATGTTCTGACGTGATAAGAGAAGTTACATGAACATAGCTAAGAGGGAAGGAGTAATCCTGCTTATCATCAAATTTAATATAAGCCTATCTTATAAATACATCTTCTCCATTGTCATAACTTTATCACATGATTTCCAAGCAGTAATCTAGATTTAATTAAAAAAACTCTTAAGGGTGTGCAATTTTTAACATCAAATTTATTGTTTTTTTTGCTGATCCTGCAAACTGGAATGCATCAGCTGCATTTGTTCATCTTTGTACTCACTGCGTTTCATGCTTTGTATAATGTTATCACAATTTCTTTAGGAAAAACAAAAGTAAGTTATCTACAAAAAACAAAGCTCTTCTAAAATTCATAAAATTATGACTTAATAATTATCTCAAAATTTCCAAAATAGGAAAAACATGCTCAATGAATTGTTAATCTTTTACTAATAGATGAGGAAATGAAAAGGTTAGGAAGGTGAGATTGCCTTGCTAGAATGTCAATTTTCCAATGGAAAGTTCTATTACAAAAATGCATGCTAACAAGTCTTTTATATTTGAAGATGTTTGATTCTTTCAACATAACTCATATTTACTTCTTTACATGCAGATCCCTCTAGGTTTAGGTTTACTCACCAAACTTATTTCGTAAAGTGCCATCAAGGCCTTTCCAGCACTAAGATGGATGGTTAGACCACTCTTGCTACGTATATGTGCAATACATGCATATGAGACTTAAAGGACATTATAGATAAAAATATAGTGTGTGCATAGAAGTAGACATGGCCATAGACAGAAGCAAGCTTTAGACTTACAAACATCATCAATCAGCTTTGCTTCATAAAAAAAATACAAATACTATTCTTTATTAACATACTAAACATAACACATGATTTGCTATCTCCATTTTTTTTCCATACTTTTCTGGTATATTGATACACTGAATTAAATGTGTTCTCATCCATCCACACATACTTTCTATTCTTCATTTGTTCAGCTTTGACATCGAGGATGATATATTGAAACATGCTAGGAGGCCATGCATCCTTGGAATTGGAAGTATATGTGCAATTGTGGTTTATTTGTTGCACATGATGGTTTGCAACTCCAACTCATCATTGTTTGTTATTGTTGGTGAAATGTTAAATTCAATTAAGTTCCAATATGTACATTACTCACTGGTACTTAAAAGTATCATACATCATAGTATAGATTTCAGTTCATCAAAAAGTTTGGTGTGAATGAGGATTCTTGGGAATGTTGCATGGAATAAGTAAGAATTTAATGACAA